>CM077079.1:107089825-107112325 GCA_039513925.1 Platanthera zijinensis | reverse complement strand
TGGGTGTTGTTGATGATTCTACACTTCAGAACCTGATCCATTGTACAACAACAAAGGAAATGTGGGAAACACTTGTGATTTACATGGAGGGGACATATGAGGTTAGAGATGATAGAAAGTCCATGCTCAACCAAAAGTATGAGGCTTTCAGACAATCCAAGGTGGACAACATAACCACCTGTTATGAAAAGTTCTTTAGGATTGTGAATGAGCTAAAGACTTATGGAAAAGTGTTCAGTCACTATGAACTGAATGACAAGTTCCTTAGATCTCTTTAGAGAGTGGGACATAAAAATTTGTGCCATCAGAGAAGTGGCAAAGCTGGGCGATACTGCTCCTCATACACTCTTTGGAAAGCTGTTGTCATATGAGATGCAACTAGAAACAAGGAAAGAAGAGGAGAACAACATTAAGTCTCAGGCAAAAGACAAAACTGTAGCTTTCAAAGCTGAAGGCACCAGCAAAGCAGAAGAAAGTCTCCCTCTCCACCAAGGAGAGATGTTGAATCTGATTCTGGAAGATTAGAGGGAAGTGCATCAGACTGTTAATGGTCTGATGAAGATTTTGCTGCTTTCACTAGGCAATTCCAAAAGTTCTTAAGGAAGAAGCACTGGAGAGGTAGGCCTTCCACCTCCTCTCATCCCAAGGATGACTCCTACAAAGGCAGAAGAAAGTCCTCTAAGGAGGACATGTATGATTCCAAAACTGGTAAATAAGTTTCCTCTAACATAACTTGTTATCATTGCAGAAAACCTGGGCATATGATAGTTGACTTCCCAGTCAAAAGGAAGGAACACAGTGAGAAAAAGGACCACCAGCAAAAAGGCAAGAAGGAGAAATCCCTCATTGCCAAAAAGTAAAGAAGCTGGACTGACTCCTCCACATCAGAGTCAGAAGAAGAAGAAGAAACCTACATTGGGTTGTACTCTACTAAAGAAGGAGTTGTAGAAGCAGACTGCATCAAAATACTGGCTGCTTTAGAAGAAGAAGCTGAGAAGGTTCATCCTGCTGGTAGGAATTAAGACAAGGCCCCTCTATCACAATCTGATAGTGATTCACTGAAGATGGCAGTTGCTGCCTTGGGATGATGACTAAGTCAGATGAAGAAATCAGTCAGGATCAGCCTGGTCCAAGCAAGGTAATTTCTGTTACTAGCTCTGCATGTTCAGATTATGAATCAGTTCCAAATTCTTGTGCCTCTGCATCAAATGATGATGATGGCAACGAATCTGAGAGAGACATCAATCAATTTACTGATAAATATGGTGAACTTCTGCAGGCTATAAAGAAGAGCAAGCTCCTAGCGAAACATCAGGCTCAGAAAATTGTCTTTTTAAAGCTTGCTGCTTCAGAATCAGCAAAATTGATGGATTTGAAGATGCGAGAAGTTAGTAAACGGAAGAATGTCACAATCATTCAAATGAGCATCATAACCTTCAAGAATAACCATATTAGGAATCTTGAAGGAAAGCTCCAAAAGGAGATTGAACTAGTGGCTAGCTACTCCAAAACTAACACAGTGTTGCCCTTGATAGACTCATTCTCCTCCCAAAAGGGAAAGAAAGGGTTAGGATTCTAGGGAAGGACAAGAGCTGCTAATCCCAAGGGAAAGGGCAAAGCTCAAGTGGAGCCACTAGCCTCTAAGCCTCCTATAAAATTTGTTAGAGTGCAATTTCCTTCCAACAGCCATGACCATGAGAGTATTTATGGTCACTGAAATCATGCTAGACCATCCGGTGTGAACAAAGATGTTCCACAATATGGTGGCAATTACAATAAAGGTGAAAGTACCTATGAGAAAATACAAATGGCCCATCCTGGAGCATTTGTGTTTGGTGCAACAACCCCTTCATTCAAAGGTAAAGCTGCTGATTGTTCTCAAATTCCTCCAGCCCACTCTAAGAAAAAGGGAAGGCAATCGGTAAACCTTACCTGGGCATCTCTGAGGCCATCAAGGGTATGCTTTCTGAAAAGAAAGCTGTTGCTAGAAGGGCTTAAGATATCCCAAGCACTTCTACTGCCAGACCCACCACTTGTCAGATCGGGGTTGGAAAATCATGGAACAGGACTGCTGCTACTCCTTCTAGACCCAAAGCTGTTGTTAACATAGCCACTAGACCTGCTCCAAAAAGAAGGTACTGAAAGTATCTAGTGTCAACTAAATCCACCTATAGGGGGGGGAATAGGTGTCGTGCAGTCTTTTGCGGAATTAATTGTACCTGCACAAGTTAACAAACACAGCACAGAACACACAAAGAATTACAGTGGTTCCCCGATTTGGGTATGTCCACTTTCCCCCTTCGACCTATCTCCCACCAAGGGACGACTCGGTCACTTCTCCAAATGGATTGAAATCCAATCCTCACACTATGGAAGGAACCCTTCCAACAAAGGAGTCACCACTCCACCACCACGGGTTGCACCCAACCCTTACATCTAGGAATAAAAATTCCTTTACAACAAAAAAAATTAATGTATAAGAAAATACAAACAAGGCTTTTGGAGATTCTGATGTCCTTCGTTCGTTGAAGATTTCTTGAAAGATGCGAAGAGTCCACAACCGGAGTTCTCTCTTGGAGAGGATCTTGTCAAGATCAGCGGCAGCAAGTGATTGCGGCGGTGATACTTTGTAGATCCAAACTTCTTGAAGAAGCAAGCAAGGTTTACGAACGATCTCAATCGAATCAGTCGTCTCAATCGATTCGGAATGAAGAACTAACCTCGTTCAACGAATCGAGAGACAAGAGATCTCAAGAGAGATGTGTGAGATGCACTGCTAGCCTCGGTACTGTCATCGGAAGATCAAAGAAGCACTTAGATCAACGATCAATGACGATGACGAACTTGCGAGCGGCTACAGGCGATCGGCGGTTTCCGCGATCGGCTAGGGCACGGCGTCGGCTACTTTTGATTTCACGTGAATGATTTACTATAGAAGTTCGAAATATGCATGTATATATACCCTGATCCATCCCTAAAAGACCGTTGTGGGGCCCACAAGGAAAATCCCTAGCCCCGGCCAAAACAGCGCACGGTCTCTTGGTTCGGTCAAGCGAACAGACGAAAATTGCCTAAGGCAAAATCGGCGAGAATCGTTGGTGATTCCCGTCGAAGTTGGTGGGAATCACTCACGATTCCCGTTGATTTTGCCTTGGTCGAATTTCAGTTGGAAACCTTGTCATCCAGAGGAAATCAGCGGGAATGCAGATTGATTCTCGTCGAATCGGCGAGAATCACAAGTAACTCTCGTCGAAGTCGGTGGGAATGACTTATTGATTCCCGTCGATTTTGACTTAAACGATTTTTCTCTTTCTTCCTATGAACTTGGTCTTTGACCCATCTTTGCTCCTTCTTCTGCTCTTGATCTGCCTTAATCCTGTACTTGAAAATAAGTACACTCCAATAGAGAGAGCACACATGAGTCAACACACTGATATGCTCAACGAGGGATTACGTTGCGCAGACCCGTCTATATTGACCCACTGCACCCTGACATTGGTGTGTACTTAGCATGAAATAACTGCAAGCACAACTTGATAGAAAATCATCAAATACATTGTCAATTCAACTTTGCTTGTTCAGGGGCTTCTTCAAATCAGGTATATTATGGATACAATACCCAACAATCTCCCCCTATTTGAAGAAGCCTAAACCCTACAAGCTAAGGTAAATAGAACAGATGGGAATGAAAATCATAAAATGAAAATTCAGCTGAGAGTGAAATTCATTACCATTTTCCTGAGAGCATACTTAACCATTAGTAGCCACCTTAGTCTTAGCCGAGAGAGTAATCTCCCCCTTTTCGGCTTCTGCAAATCTGGGACTTCACTTGGAGCACAAAGCTCCCCCTCAGTTCTTGCAACCGTACTCAATCTTGAATTCATAGCAGATGCTCCCCCTTAAACCAAGAGCCTTGAGCCCTTCAGTCTTCAATCTTCATAGTTCAGCATGCCGAGTTCAGTTTTGAAGAGACAGAACTTGGCCTCGTCTAGGGGCTTTATGAAGATATCTGCAACCTGCTTATCCGTGGGGACATAGCAGAGAGATATATCTTTGTTTTCCACATGCTCCCGAATAAAGTGGTAGCGCACTTCAATATGCTTTGTTCTGCTGTGCGACACTTGATTGTTCGCAATTGTTATTGCGCTCGAGGAGTCGCAATACATAGGAACTTATCTGAACTGCATGTCATAATCTTCGAGTTGATTTCTGATCCATAGAAGTTGTGCGCAACAGTTGCTTGCTGAGATGTACTCAGATTCAGCCGTAGAGGTTGCGACACAGTTCTGCTTTTTACTGTTCCATGATATAAGCCTTCTTCCGAGGAATTGACACGTCCCGGAAGTGCTTTTCCTTTCATCCCTGCTTCCTGCAAAGTCAGCATCTGAAAAGCCTATCAGCTCGACATCATTGTTTCTTGGGTACCACAAGCCAAGATTTGGTGTACCTTTAAGGTATCTAAGAATTCGCTTGGCAGCGACATAATGAGATTCCTCAGTGTTCACCTGATATCTGGCACAAACACATGTGGAAAACATAATATCCGGTCTACTCGCAGTAAGGTAGAGCAGGGATCCAATTATGCTTCTGTATTTGGTTTCATCAAAAGGTTTCCCTTTCTTATCCTTGTCTAGAGACATAGTGGATCCCATTGGAGTCCTCATAGAGGTTGCATTCTCCATTCCGAATTTCTTGAGGAGTTCATTTGTGAACTTCGTCTGAGAAATGAAAATTCCATCCTCAGACTGTTTCACTTGAAGTTCCAAGAAATACTTTAGTTCTCCCATGCTGCTCATTTCAAACTTTCCTTGCATAAGTTTAGAAAACTTCTTGCAAAGATTGTTGTCCGTTGAGCCAAATATTATGTCATCGACATAGATTTGCACCAGCAGAATCTTGCCTTTGACTTCCCTAAGAAACAATGTCTTATCTATTTTTCTTCTCGAGAACTTGTTCTCAATAAGAAAAATAGACAGATTCTCATACCAAGCTCGAGGAGCTTGTTTTAAGCCATATAATGCTTTATTAAGAAAGTAAACATGATTAGGGAATGAGGGATTAACAAAACCTGGGGGTTGCGCGACATATACTTCCTCTTTCAAATTTTCATTTAGGAATGCAGATTTCACGTCCATCTGATAGACAGTGAATCCTTTGTGAGAGGCATATGGCAGGAACAATCTTATCGCCTCCAGCCTTGCAATTGGTGCAAAGGTTTGGTCGAAGTCAATCCCCTCCTCCTGTCTGTAGCCTTGTGCAACCAGTCTGGCCTTGTTCTTGATGATTACACCGTGTTCATCCAGTTTTTTTATGAAGATCCACTTGGTGCCGATCACATTCTGTTTCTTTGGTCTTGGAAAAAGCGTCCAGACATTGCATCGTTCGAATTGATGCAGTTCATCTTGCATTGCCAATATCCATGATGCATCTTTGTTCGCTTCGTCGAACTTCTTTGGCTCAACCTGGGATTATTAGGTTGATCATTTGGATCCACAATTTGAAATACGAAGGGTATCATGTACAAGTAGGACACTGTGGTTAGCATTATCTCTTATCCCATATACTTGTTCCATAGCAAGCCTGGAACATCTCTTATCTAGGTCCCATCAGGTTCATGGGTACCTAGACTATCCTGCAAAAAATAATTACCTTACCTTAGGAACCCAATATGTATTGGGTCCTAGGTTCTTATCAGCATAAAATACAGCATGCCTTCCTACAGGATTTCTGTCAGGAAGGTTGTCTCTTGCCAAAGGATGTGGACATACCCTTGCCCTTGGCACAGAAGGATTATGCCAACAATCTATGGCAAAGTGACACACTCTGCCACAACACCAACACTCATGAATATTGTACCTCCTTTTCTGACCAGGTCTATTAACGGAGTTAGTCATGACCCTAGGTCTGAAGGAGGCAAAACTAGAACTGCTCTCAGATTTATCTTTTCCACCGAGACTCGAGGGAGGTCTGATGGTGAACATGTGGTGAGTATCATGAGGCCTGGAGGATGGTGCTTTCTTTTCAGCCAGTACACATCTGGGGGCCCCAGTGATGCTTTCTACATGTATGTTAACTCTCTTTTTCCTTTGTCCTAGGGTGGGTAGAAGTTCTGCGTGAGCGTGTTCTAGCAATGTCATGACGTGAGGGGGCTGAGGCTATAAACACAAACGGTTCATAATAAGCCATGTGTAGTTTCTCATGGGTAGCCATCACAGCACTTGCACCATGGGTGTTTCCACTTGAGGGTCGATCATTCTTGCAATGACCATAGTTGTTCTTCTGGTCATACTTGAAGGAATGATGTGTGCTCTTCCTACTCGGTGTGTGTGTGTGGGGGGGGGGGGGGGTCTGAAAACAGTTTCCCCATTTCTCCACGATTTTATAATTCGTGAGATCCACCCGTTTTCTCTCTTTCTCTTAATAGCATCTACCTTGGAAAAGTTAGATACTATTATCTTCTCGGTCTCTAGAGAAAACTCTAGATCCGAGATCTTTGAGTCCTTCACCTTGATGGATTCCAATTGGAGGTCCATCATGGTCCTCAACTGTGCAATTTCCATAGCTTGTTTCTCAACAAGCAAGTTGCTCTTCTGAAGGGCACTCCAAAGGGAATCAAGAGTTTCAATCTTTTGATTGAAACTATCTATTTCCCTAGCATCAAAAGATGGACAAACCTCTGAACTTCTCCTGTCTTCAGGAGATACAAGAGGAAGGGAGCAAGAAGAGGAAGATTCCTAATCCTGATTGTGCTGATCAGGGTTAGAGTTATGGTCTGCATAGACTGAGGTTTCAGCTTCATCACAACTGCATTCCTCAATCTCTTCTTCAGTCTCAGATAGAGACACTGGAACCCTGATATTGAGAAGTTGTTCTTGAATTTCATCATCAGAGACGAGGACCCCCACATATGCTTCATCTTCTTGCTGGCATTCATTCCAGGCAGTCTTCTTTCCCTCCATGAGGTCATAGATTGTTTCCCACATGGACTTTGAAGTCTTACACTTGTCCAATCTTGTAAGAGATGATCCTAACCCAATATCAGAGATGATCTGTCATACCAGCTTGTCAAAGTTGAATAGTGAGAGCTCAGTTTCAGACATCTCTATGGAACTCTTAGGGATTTGGAGATCTTCTCCAGATTCAGAAGCCTTCATGGGAATGAAGGGACCCTCTTCCACAATGAATAAAGCACGGGGGTCAATGGCTTTCAGATGAAACTGAACTCTCATTTTCCAGATGGGAAAATATTCTTTTGTGCATGCAGGCAGTCTCAGGGGAGAGACATCAGTGTACAGCTCCATGCTTAAGTCTTGTTTTCTTCTTGACACTAGAGACGGGATCTTACTCAAGGTGTTAATCTTATTGATGAGTAACCTGGCTCTGATACCACTTGAAAGTATCTAGTGTCAACTAAATCCACCTATGGGTGGGGGGGGAATAGGTGTCGTGCAGTCTTTTGTGGAATTTGATGTACCTGCACAAGTTAACAAACATAGCACAGAACACACAAAGAATTATAGTGGTTCCCCGATTTGGGTACGTCCACTTTCCCCCTTCGACCTATCTCCCACCAAGGGATGACTCGGTCACTTCTCCAAATGGATTGAAATCCAATCCTCACAGTACGGAAGGAACCCTTCCAACAAAGGAGTCACCACTCCACCACCACGGGTTGCACCCAACCCTTACAACTAGGAATAAAAATTCCTTTATAACAAAACAAAAATTGAATGTATAAGAAAATACAAACAAGGCTTTTGGAGATTCCTATGTCCTTCTTCGTTCGTTGAAGCTTTCTTGAAAGATACTAAGAGTCCACAACCGGAGTTCTCTCTTGGAGAGGATCTTGTCAAGATCGGTGGCGGAAAATGATTGCGACGACGATACTTTGTAGATCCAAACTTCTTGACGAAGTAAGAAAGGTCTACGAACGATCTCAGTCGGATCAGTCGTCTCAATCGATTCGGATTGAAGAACTAACCTCGTTCAACGAATCGAGAGACAAAAGATCTCAAGAGAGATACGTGAGACGCACTGCTAGCCTCGGTACTGTCGTCGGAAGATCAAAGAAGCACTGAGATTAACGATCAATGGCGAATACGAACTTGCGAACGGCTACAGGCGATCGGCGGTTTCCGCGATCGGCTAGGGCACGGCGTCGGCTACTTTTGATTTCACGTGAATGAGTTACTGTAGGAGTTCGAAATATGCATGTATATATACCCTGATCAAACCCTAAAAGACCGTTGAGGGCCCATAAGGAAAAGCCCTAGCTCCGGCCAAAACAGCGCACGGTCTCTTGGTTCGGTCCAGCGAACAGACGAAAATTGCCTAAGGAAAAATCACCGAGATTCATTGGTGATTCCCGTCGAAGTCGGCGGGAATCACTCATGATTCTCGTCGATTCTGCCTTGGCCGAATTTCAGTTGGAAACCTTGTCAGCCGGAGGAAATCGGCTGGAATGCATATTGATTCTCGTCGAATCGGCGAGAATCACAAGTGACTCCCGTCGAAGTCGGCGGGAATGACTTAGTGATTCCCGTCGATTTTGACTTAGACGATTTTTCTCTTCCTTCCTCTTAACTTGATCTTTGACCCATCTTTGCTCCTTCTTCTGCTCTTGATCTGCCTTAACCCTGTACTTGAAAATAAGTACACTCCAATAGAGAGGGCATACATGAGTTAACACACTAATCTGCTCAACGAGGGATTACGTAGCGCAGACCCGTGTATATTGACCCACTGCACCCTGACATTGGTGTGTACTTAGCATGGAATAGCTGCAAGCACAACTTGATAGAAAATCATCAAATATATTGTCAATTCAACTTAGCTTGTTCAGGGGCTTCTTCAAATTAGGTACATTGTGGATACAATACCCAACAGGTACAACATCCATGAGTGATTGTGTTATGGCAAAACAGGTCACTTTATTGTTGATTGCTGGCACAATCATAGTGTGTAAAGATCAAATGTCAGCTTGCCTGTCAAAAAAGCTACAGGCAGGAAGAATTATTTTCAGTCTAACAGGCACCAAGGACCCAATAAAAATTGGGGTCCTAAGGTTAAATGATGTGTGTTTTGCAGGATAGTCCAAGTGCTCATACCCCTATATGGTACTTGGACAGTGGTTATTCCAGGCACATGATTGGAACAAGGAGCATGTTAAAGGATTATGCTCCAGTAAGGAATAGACCAAGGGTTATCTTTGGTGGATCTGAAAAAGGAGTGACTAGAGGTTATGATAAGATCTCTAATGGCATAGTCACTATCACTAGAGTAGCCTACGTAGAAGGATTGCAATACAACCTGATAAACATTAGCCAACTCTGTAATCTTGGCTATGACATAGTATTTCACAAGGATGAGTGCCAAATTAGGAGGTTAAGTGACCAAGAGGTCATCTTAACAGGCACTAAGAGTGGAAATGTGTAATGTTTAGATTTCCTATATTCTAGCAAAGACTCACCTGTATGCCTTGTTGCAGATGAGAAAGCCTCTTCGTTGTCCAGTGGCACAAGAGGCTAGTTCATCTAAATTATAGGACCATAGGCAAGCTGTTCAGCAATGAGCTGGTTAGGAATGGGCCTAAGTCTATATGCACTAAGGAGGGTATCTGCTCTGCATGCCAAAAGGGCAAACAGACTAAGACCTCCTTCAAGAGCATTGGCACCAAAGACTCAGTGAGGTGCTTATACCTCTTGCATATGGATCTGTTTGGTCCTATGCCAATTCAAAGTCTAGGTAGGAAAGTCTACACCCTTGTGATTGTTGATCACTTTTCCAGATTTGCCTGGGTGTTCTTTCTCAGGAAGAAATCTGAAAACCCCTGATGTCTTTCAGATATTTGTCAAAAAAATTCATAATGAATTCAATAGCACTGTGGTCAAAATTATAAGTGACTATTGCACTGAGTTTCAGTCTTAGTGCATGACAAGGTTCTGTGAAGAGCTAGGGATTAATCAAGAGTTTTCCTCTCCTAGAATACCCTAGCAAAATGGAATTGCTGAAAGGAAAAATAGGACTCTCATAGATGCTGGTAGAACCTTACTAAGTGACTCATCCTCCCAGAATACTTCTGGGCTGAGGAAGTTAACACTGTATGATATGTCCTTAATAGGGCTTCTATCACCAAGAGCCACAAGAAGACTCCCTATGAGATCTTGAAGGGCAAAAAACCAAACCTGAGCTATTTCGGGATCTTTGATTACAAGTGTTATGTGCTCAACAATGGAAAAGTCCATTTAACTAAGTTTGCTGCAAAGTCCCATGAAGAGATTTTTTTTGGCACAACATTCATAGTAAGGCATATAGAGTCTATAACTTAACTACCTAAGTTGTAGAAGAGTCAATGCATGTTGTATTTGATGAATCCAACATGGTTAACTGTGAGCTGCCAAGCTCCTCCTCTTATATTAATGCAGGTACAGAGCAGTTGATGGACAAGCTGACCATCAAGGAAGATACCCCCATAGTCTAAGAAAATGATGATGGACTGCCTACTCCAATAGAAGGAGACAACATACCTGAAGAAAATGAAGATCAACTAACTGAAAACCTTGAAGATCAGCAAGCTGTAGCTAGATTGTCTTCAGCTACCAGGCATCTAAGGGACCATCCAGTACACCAAATTATTGGTGATGCAAATCATGGAGTCCAGACCAGAAGCAGGAGCATGAACACAACTCTCTACTAAGGCTTCATGTCTTAAGCAAAGCCAAAGAAGTTTGAAGAAGCAATCAAGGACCAGTTCTAGATTGGAGCAATGCAAGAAGAACTGGACCAATTAAAGAGATGTAAGGTCTGGAAGTTTGTCCCCAGACCACAAGGACAAAATGTCATAGGGACTAAGTGTATCTACAGGAACAAGTTAGATCAAGATGGCATTATTGTCAAAAATAAGGCTAGACTGGTGGCTAAAGGCTATAGGCAAGAAGAGGGCATAGACTTTGACCAGACTTTGGCCCTAGTAGCCAGACTGGAATCCATAAGAATCATCCTTGCATTTGCAGCCTATCAGGGATTCAGAGTCTACCAAATGGATGTCAAGTCAGCATTCCTGAATGGAGACCTAAAAGAGGAAGTATATGTGGATCAGCCACAAGGTTTTGTAGATCCTAACTCTTCCAATTTTGTTTATAAGCTTAGGAAAGCTCTATATCGGCTAAAACAAGCTCTTAGGGCTTGGTATGAAACCTTGTCCAGCTTTCTAATTGAGAACAAATTCTCAAGGGGGAAGATAAACAAGACCCTATTCCTAAGGGAATCAAAGGGCAAGATTATCCTTGTCCAGATATATGCTGATGACATTATCTTTGGATCTACTGATGACAACCTTTGCAGGAAGTTTGCTAAACTTATGCAAGGAAAGTTTGAAATGAGCAGCATGGGTGAGCTCAAGTTCTTCTTGGGACTCCAAGTAAGGTAGACTGATGATGGCTTGTCCATATCCCAGTCCAAGTTCACTAGGGAGCTAATCAAAAAATTTTGTATGGTGAATGCCTCCACCATGAGAACTCATATGGGATCAAGTATTCTAATAGGAAAAGATGAGACAGGGAAACTTGTTGATGAGTTCTTAGTCCTGACATCATGTATGTCACATGTGTCTGTGTTAGGTATCAGGCCTGCCCTAAAGAATCTCATTACTCTACATCAAAGTGAATCTTGAGGTATCTTAAGGGCACACCAGATCTTGGCCTATGGTACCCTGAAAATAGGGATTTTGATCTTATTGGATTTTCAGATGCAGATTTTGCAGGTTACAAAGAAGACAGGAAAAGCACAACTAGAACCTGTCAGTTCTTAGGTAAAAAGCTAGTTTCTTGGAGCAGCAAGAAGCAAACTAGTGTGGCTATATCCACTACTGAGTCAGAATATATATCAGCAGGCAACTGCTGTGCTCAGCTGCAGTGGATCCAACATCAGCTCCAGGATTACAACCTTCAGGTAAGTAGAACTCCTCTCTACTGTGATTCTGCAAGTGCTATTTCTATTGCTAGGAATCATGTCTCACATAGCATAACTAAGCATATAGAAATAAGATATCATTTTATTAGGGAGCATGTGGAGAAGGAAGACATCAGTCTTGAGTTTTTTCTCACAGACAAGCAAGTGGCTGATATCTTCACTAAGCCATTAGATGAAGCAAAGTTCAACACCCTCAAATTTGAGTTGGGTATGTTGAACTTGGCATAGATTCAGGCACTCTCTTTTGCATTTTTTGGTGCAGGTATTGTTCCTCTTGCTGGACATACAAACTCCCAAGTAGTATCGGTTCATTGATGCTTCTACTGAGGGGGAGTAGGTTCCTCTGGAGAGAAGAGAAAAGGTCAGCCAATTGGAGGGCCAGACCCCATATGCCTATTCTGCAGAAGTCAAAAAGGGGGAGAGAAGAGAGAAGGTCCTAGCAAGGGGGAGATATAGCAGAGCAAGGGGGAGACATAACCATACATGCATGAGATGACAATGGGGAAAGAAATACATGTGGCACTCAAGTAAGGACAACAACCATACAGCAAAACAGGGGGAGTAAGTGAGGTACATCTACTTATAGCTTATCAGAATTTTGATTTTGATTTTGCTGTATAGGTTGTGTGTATCATTGACCATGGAAAGAACATTTTTTTATAAAGGTTAATAAGGGTTTTGACTTCTTCAAATAGGGGGAGATTGTTAGGTCCATTGTTCCCAATGTCCCTGATTTGTGAGAAGTCAAACAGGTCAATGACACACACATCAACTGTATTTGATGTGCATTTGAGGTCTTGAGTGCAGGTAGTCCATATCATATTGATTGGACATGTGGACACACTACGTGGTTGCTGTACATACCAAAAATCGCCTAAGTCCACAGGCGTTGAGTGGAGCAAACTCTCTCAACACCAGAAGTATGGACTCGATAATATCAAGTAGAAATTTGTCTAAGTACAAAAGCGTTGAGTGTACTCTACTCACTCAACGTCATATAACATATAGCGTTGAGTGTAGTCTACTCACTCAACGCCATATAACATATAGCGTTGAGTGTAGTCTACTCACTCAATATAATATAACATATAGCGTTGAGTGTAGTCTACTCACTCAACGCCATATAAGATATAGCATTGAGTTTGTCTAAGACTAATAGGAAGATAACCAAAAATGTGGCTAAGTCCACAGGCAATGAGTGTAATCTACTCACTCAACACCATACAAAAAAGACTGTGAGTTAGGTTAACTCAGTCTAAGCCTAGAGAAATTGGCTGAAAATGTGGCCAAGTCCACAAGCGTTGAGTGTGGTCTACTCACTCAACGTCATACAGCTTTTAGCGTTGAGTGTTGTTGTGCCAGTCAACTCCATGGGAAAGTTGGGCAAAATTTTCACTAAGTCCACAGGCATTGAGTGTAGCTTACTCACTCAATGCCAGATAACGGAAAATTCTGTTAAGTAGTTTGGCGTTTAGTGGAGCTTACTCTCTCAACGTCAAGGAGCAGAAATATTTGTTAAGGCAAATAGTGTTGAGTGAGGTAAACTCACTCAACGTTCTCAACGCTCTCAACGCCTTGGAGCAGAAATTTGGCTAAGTCCAAAAGCGTGGACTGCTTGACTTTCGTTGAGCTCAGCTTCGTCAAACTGAGCTCAGCGATCGTTGAGCTGAGCCAAATTACTCAGTTTATCCTGGATTTTGTCGAACTCAGTTCAGCCTTTCATCGATCTAAGTTTGCAGTTTGTCAAACTGAACTTTTGCATTCGTCGAGCTGAGCTCGACGTTCATCGAATGGAGCTCAGCTTTCGTCGAGCTCAATACTTAGACAGATAGAATATTGTCTAAGTGTTGTGGCGTTGAGTGATACCTACTCACTCAACGCTTTTGGTTTTGATGAATGAATTTTGTCTAAGTCCAGAGATGTTGAGTCATGCTGATGTCAACAAAGTCAAATTATCAACCAAAATTCAAATGGTGGAAAATTGTTGACAGAGACATTGGCGGCCAACTATCATCATCTTCTGCACTTTCCAAGGAAAATTTTCATCATAAAGTGTTGGGGCTCACATTCAGCAAGGATCTTTTAAATCAAATTTAAACGGAAGGGATGCGCTGGATGGCTTAATCTCAGCCATCAATCCTGGTGGTGGGGCTCACTGCTCGATCGGCCTTCAGAGTATAAAAGGAAGCAATCGGTCCGAAAAAAAGACGAAAAGAACGAACACAACCAAGAGAACAATCGATTCCTCGGGTAGGTTTTCTGAAAACAAGAAGAAGGGCAGGAGAACATCATCTTCTTCCTCGCCATTTTTGTCGAGCCTGAAGAAGGAGTTGTGCACGGAGAACCTTGCTGGGAAGGAGATAGCTAAAGCAATTACCATTCGCAATAGCAGGATCAGAATTCATTCTGAGGGAGTAGATCTACAAGTTCTGCAGAAGGAAGGTTAGCTATTTGAAGAAAGAATCTACTGCCTACATCATCGTCTTCAACATCAAAAGGTTGGGCTGATATCTGCTCAGTTCAGGAAGAAGAAGACACAGAGTTCTTAATCTGGTGTCTAATCATATAATATTTATCTAATTCTTTCTTGTGTAAAAATTCTTGGTGAATCTGGAGTTGTAAGCCTGTTTTATAAAGGCTAAGGTTTTTGTGACCTGTATTTGGCTTTGTGCTGGGTGAAAGGTCGTTATGACATGAGGGTTGGCTTAGTGCCTAATTGTTAGGTCTGTGTGACCTGTGTGGTCCTGCGGGATCTGTGCTGTAAGCTATTAAGTAGCTGAGTTTTGGAGGGAGATCCGAATCTAACACACTGTTAGATCGGTGCAGAGAGAAGTGGATGTACCCGAGATTGGGGAACCACTATAAAATTGTTGTGTCGTCTGTGAATGTTCTTGAAAGCTGATAAATAACAATCACATCACAAAAATCTGCAAATTAGAAAAGGAAACAAATTGATGATCTGTGATGATTCAAGAGATGAAAGACAAAACAAATGATAACAATTAGAAAGGTAAAATAAAGACAAAAACCTATTCACCCCCCCCCCTAGGTGTTTAGTTAACCTTGAAAACAAGTCTTTCAGAGAGAAAAACAGGAATTAGGAGAGTGAGCTAAACTTCATTACAAATCATTCATGTCCATTCAATCACTTTGGCTCTATTTATAGCCTACCAACATCCTTGTTACATAACATGAAATTACCCATAACTCTTATATATCCCGTTACACTTCTACCCATCCCATAAAAACGATGACCTCGTCGTTGTACAACCCGTATTAGACGAGGGGAGGCCCCACCACCGCCAGGTCATCAGAAGTCAAAGTCAACAATTCAAGACCGAAGTCAAGATCAAGCTGCGAGCCAGCAGAAGGCATGGGCGAGTATGGCGAGCTCCCCACGCATACTCGCCAGGTGGGCGACTAAGGCGAGATCCTCGCCTGTCTTGTGCGAGCTCCCCAGAAAGTCGCCCGATCGCCAGGGTGGGGGTATAAGTAAGACCCCCCCCCCCCCCTTCTCTTTGGATTTCCCTATAAATAGGACCCCAGGGGTACGAAGGAGAGGACCGGAAACTCTCGGATAGTTACTCGTGAATTCCAGCTCGCGCATCTCCTTCGTATCTAGCTCAGCCATTCTTGTTGAGAAGGGGTTGCTTCTCCTAAGCAACTGGGTACGTGGTGGGACCTTCCTGCCGCAGCGCCTGGGGTCTTGTTTCTTTAGCTCGTCCCTTTCGTATCTAGGGGTCGTCCGACTTCACTGCGAGACCGGTAACTTTAGGTCGCCTAGTCCGATTCTGAGGTCGGGATTTTCTTGGCTTCAACACTTGGTGCGGTGAGCGTGGATAGCAGCCAAGTTGGAAAGTTTCGTGGTGGCGAAAGATGGTCAATAGTGGCGATCAAGGCGAGTTTGTGGAAAACTCGACAGGAGTCGGCACTCAGAGCGAGGTGGCGGGTTTGTGACGGTAGCAGCTTTCGAGGAGTTCGCGAAGAGAATGGAGAGGGCGATACTCGTCGGATTCACCAACCCCCCTGAGGTCACGACGACTTCTCCCCGTCGCCTGACCCCGCCGGGCGAGGAGGAGCCAACCCGCCAAGCAGGAAAGGAGCCCGCCTAGGCGAGAGAGGAGCAACCGATGCCGCCGCGTCATCACCCAGCGAGATGCCAGGGCATTCGATTCCGAGATCCTGAACTCTCGGCGAGGTATGGGAATACTTGCCGATGGAGAGAGTATGAATATTCGTGTGAGGAGGATAATCGTCGCCGCCAGGAAGGGAGGAGCCCCTTCTGCGCTGAGATCCTCGCGGCCCCGTCCCTGACAATTTTCGAGAACCCGCCCTCACCTACTACTCCGGCAGAGATGACCCCGGTAAGGCATCTTCAGTGGTTTGAGGACGTGGTCTCGATCCGCAACATGTCTGACACCTTCAAGTGCCGCTTCTTCTCCATCACCTTCAAGGGGAGTGCAAGAGACTGGTTCCAGCAACTGCCGGCAGGTTCCATCTACTACTTCTCTGACCTTCGTCGGGGTCTCATAGCGAGATTTGCGACATCCAAGAAGAGGAAGAAGGAGGCGACGACCCTCTTTAAGATCGTGCAGGGGCAGCACGATAGTTTGGGTCGTTACATCGACTTTTTCCAGGAAGAGGTGGAGGAGGTGGAGGAGGTGGATGGGTTTACCTTGATGGTTGCCCTCAAGTTTGGCCTGAAGTAGGGATTCTTCAACATGGAGCTGGGGCACAGGCCTCCGAGGTCATTCGAAGAGATGGTGGAGAGGGCCAATGTATTCATTCAGGGGGAGGAGAGGAACAAGGAGTTCCTGGTAAGGCTGGACGGGGATAAGCCACAAGGGGAGAACAGGGGAAGACTATTGGAGAGGGAGAGGCATCCGGAGAAACACGATGGCGGAAGGCAGGAGGTGCTGAAGAGGAAGAGGAAAGAGGATCCCGGGAGGGCGAAAGAGTTGAGGCAGGAGAGGCCTCGAAGACAAGAAGAAAGGAGGCCCTTCGAGGCCCCAGAAGGAAGAAGGGAAGAAAGGAGGTTCCAGTATCCGAGAGATCGTCCCCAGTGGAGGCGACCGATCCGCCAGGAAGAGAGGAGAAACAACAACCTTAGGGAGCAAGGAGGAGGAGGAAGGGAGACGATGACCATAACGCAACGGGCCTCTAAACGCCGGCGAAAGGAGAAGCGATAGGAGAGGAAGCAGGAAGCGGCAATTCCCCTCTACTGCGATATCCATCGAGTAGAGGGGACATGGGACCTTGGCCTGCCCCGAGTTTTGGGAGGCAAGGAGGAGGTTGGAGGCGACGAAGGCAGAGAGAGCAGCCAAGGCAGGAGGCCCCAGTCGGACAGGTAGCCTTCCAAGCTCCGCGAAGGAGGAGGAATGAGGACAGGGTTGACCAGGGGGGTCGAGGAAACGTTATTCCCGGTCTGGGAGGCGGACACGTCGGGGTGATCAATGGGGTGCAGGGCTTGGAGCTTCCCGCAAGGGTAGTCTCCACCAGATCTACATGAGGAGCGTCGCCTCGACGTCACAGACTCCTCCACTGCTGAACAAGATAACCTTCTCGGAGGAGGACATGCTGTGGAACGAGAACCCCTTCCATGACGCGTTGGTGATACAAGCGGCCATCGAAGACTTCACCGTCAACCGAATTCTCGCGGACAACGGGAACTCGGTGAATGTCATTTTCAAAAGAACCTTTGTGGGGCTTCAGGTGGAAGCATCCAGGGTCCAGGCTGCGGATGGGCCTCTCTTTGGCTTCTCGGGAGAGAAGAAAGAGGTGGAAGGGGGAGTGGAGCTACTGGTCACCCTCGGGGGTACTTCAATTCGGTGCCGGTTTGTCATCGTCGACGCAGCCAGCGGCTACAACGCCATTTTCAGACGGCCTCTCATCAACTACTTCAAGGCCGTCCCGTCGTCGTACCATCAATGCCTGAAGTACTACCGGGATGACGTCCAAGTCCGGATCAGGGGGGATCCGAAGGCCTCCAGGGAGTGTTACCTGAACGCTGTCAGCACCATCAGCTGGATGGGTGACGTGGAAAGGCTGGAGAAAATGATGGAGCAGGAGGAGGGCCTGCAAGCTGCCGAAGAGCTAGAGGAAGTGGAGGTGATCTCCCCGAGAGGAGAGCCTGAGATGCTGAAGGTCGGAGGAGCCTTGCCCCAGGAAGGGAAGGCGGAGATAGTTGCTTGCCTGCAGGAGAATGCTGACATCTTCGCGTGGAGTGCCGCCGAGATGCCAGGGATTGATGCCGATGTTGCCTATCATCGCCTCAACCTGGATCACGCGGTAGCTCCGGTTCGTCTAAGGCAGAGAAAGAGCGCCACCGCGCTGGCCGAGCCGATCAGGGAGGAAGTGAGGAAGCTGCTGGAGGCGGGGTTTGTCTCGGAGATCCAGTATCCAGTCTGGGTCTCCAATGTTGTAATGGTAAAGAAGTTCGGAGGGGCTAGAGGTTGTGTATCGAATTTTTCATATTGAATAAAGCTTGCCTAAAGGATTGTTATCCCTTGCCTCAGATCGACGCGGTGGTTGATTCCGCCGTCGGGTTTCCTGTGATGAGTTTCCTTGATGCTTTTTCAGGGTATCACCAGATCCGGATGCATCCCCCCGATTGCCGCGACGTCTCCTTCATCACCGGCGACGGGTGATATAGCTACAAGATGATGCCCTTCGGGCTCAAAAATGCTGGCGCAACTTATCAAAGAATGATTGACCAGGTGTTCAAAGAGCAAAAGGGGCAGAATTTGGAGGTTTATGTGGACGACCTTCTCGTCAAAAGCAAGAGCATCACGGAGCACGTAGCGGATTTGGCAGAGACCTTCGCCACCCTGAGGAAGTACAAGATGCGGCTTAACCCGGCCAAATGTGTCTTCGGTGCGGGAAGGGGAAAGTTCCTGGGTCACCTCCTTACTCCTCGGGGGGTGGAGCCTAACCCCGACAAGGTGCAGGCCATCATGGAGATGGCCTTCCCAGGAGATTCTAAGGATGTCCAGAGGCTGACTGGAAGGCTGGCAGGCCTTAGCCATTTTCTCTCCAAGGCCGGAGAAAAGTGCTCCCCATTTTTCAAAGCCCTTCGGGGTAACCAGAAATTCGAGTGGACCGTGGAGTGCGAGGAGGCTTTCGAAAAGCTTAAGCAATAACTAATCCGAGATCCTCTCCTCCAAGGTCCGCAGGGCGGCGAGGACCTCTTACTTTATCTAGGAGTGGGAGCTGAGGTGGTTAGTTCGGTGTTGGTTCGAGAAGAAAGGAAGGAGACAGCTCCCCATCTATTACGTGAGCCGGGTGTTGCGGCAAGCAGAGACAAGGTACCCTATCCTGGTGGAGATGCTAGTTTTCGCTTTGGTAGTTTCGGCTTGGCGGCTCCGCCCATATTTTCAAGCTCATTCCATCAAGGTGGTCTCCGATCATCCCTTAAGGAGTATCTTGGATGGGGTGGAGCATTCTGGCAGGCTGTCCAAATGGGCGGTGGAGCTAAGCGATTTCGACATCTCGTACTCTCCAAGGGTAGCGATCAAGGCCCAAGCGGTAGCAGACTTCCTGGCCGACTCTCGGCCGAGGTGGAAGTAGATGTGGCACTTCCCACCTGTTCTCTTGGAAGATGTTTGTGGACGGGGAACGGCAGGTATTCCGTAGGAGCCGGAGTCGTGTTGGTTAGCCCCTAGGGAACCAGGATCGAGCAGGCCGTCGAGATCCTCTTCCCAGTTGCGAATAATCAGGCGGAGTACGAAGCCATGGTGGTCGGCTTATGTCTTGCCAAGGAGCTGTCAATCAAGGACATCCGAGCTTTCACCGATTCGATGGTAGTCGCTTCCCAGATTCGAGGAGAGTTCGAGGTATATGACCCCATCCTACAGCAATACCTGGTCAAGGTTAAGGGTCTGATCGGGGGGTTCCAGTCCTTCTTCATCGAGCATGTGCCCCGAGAAGACAATGCCGAAGCTGACTACCTTGCCAAGTACGGTCCCCGGGCCGGGGGAACGGTCACCGAGCTGTTTCGACCATCCATCGAAGAAGGAGAAATGATGGAGATCGAGCAGCAATCCTCGTGGAAGGATCCGTTCGTTACGTTCTTAACGACGGGTCAGCCTCGGACGGGCAGGACCGAAGGAAATTCCGATACAAGGCCGCGTACTACCTGCTGTAAGACGCCGAGCTTTATCGCAAGACCATATCGGGCCCCTTGGCCAGATGCTTGTCGGAAATCGAGGTCCCCCGAGTTCTCGAGGAGATTCACTCAGGGGAATGCGGCAGCCATTCCGGGACTCGCACTCTAGAGCAGAGAATCCTGAGGCATGGCTACTTCTGGCCCACCATCCGAAAGGACGCGGAGGCGTTCTCCAAAAAGTGCTCCCAGTGCCAGTTCTTCGCGCCCCTCCAGCTTCAACCGAATCAACACCTCCGCTCGATCACCGCTCCGTGGCCCTTCGCCATTTGGGGGATGGACCTGATCGGCCCGTTCCCTCAAGCTAGTGGACAGAGGAAGTTCATACTGGTGATGATAGACTACTTCTCCAAGTGGATCGAGGCCAAAGCCTTGGCCAAGACCACCTCCCAGATCGTCAAGAATTTTATCTGGGGGAAATCACATGCAGGTTTGGGATCCCGCTGGCCATCGTCACCGACAATGGGCCGCAATTCGCCAGCTTGGAGCTGGAGGACTTCTGCAAGCAGTTGGGCACAGACCTTCGGTTCGCTTTAGTGCACCATCCTCAGAGCAATGGGCAAGTAGAAGCTGCCAACAAGCTCGTCATCAACCTACTGAAGAAGGTCACCAATCTAAAAGGAAACTGGGCCGAACAGCTCCCCTCGGTCCTATGGGCTCTGAGAATGACCCCAAACTCGGCCACGGGGAAACGCCTTTCAAGTTATCCCACGGGTCTGAGGCACTCATCCCAGTGGAGTTCGAGGTGCGAAGTCCAAGAGTAGTTGCGATCGAAGGAGGGAGCGAGGAATGGCGACTGGAGAACGAGGATGCCCAGAGGCTCTCCCAGGATTACGTGGAAGAGCTTCGAGACTTGGCCTCCATACGCCAAGAGGAAGTCAAGAGGCGCATGACGAGACACTTCGACAAAAATGTCAGCCTAAAAAACTTCCTCGCAGGAGATCTGGTCATGATGAAGGTAGATGCCACTGGGCAGGGAGCCACCGTGGGCAAGCTGCATCCCAACTGGGAAGGACCCTTCATTGTCCAAGAAGCCCTGGTCGCGAGGGGCTATTACCTACAAGATCAAGCAGGGGAGCAGCTAAACGGAACCTGGAGTGGGACGATCTGAAAAGATTCTACCTCTAGTTGTAACACTTGTATCTATTTTGTAAAGATGTTATGTAATATACAGTGGTGACTGGATTGTTCTCCCTTTTTGTGTTAAATGACTCGAGGCTTCTGAGTGCTTCCAGTATTCGCCTCGCCGTCGACTCCGGGAACCATTGGTCGGTTTGTTCCTTGTACATAGCCCAGTATGAATGATAGGACGATGCTTCGGGATTTTAAGCGCTCTTGTAAGACCGAGCCTCAGCATTGTCGACCGAGATCAGCTTCCCCCTTGCATGTCGGCCTATGTCTCCCCGAATGCATCTCTCTCCGACTGGAGAACTACAAGGAACAAATGTGCGCCCCAAATCACCCAGACTCGAGGGGAGGCCGACTTGTAAAGCACCCAGAAGAGGATCTCAAGAGATCGGCAAGGCTGGGTAACCAGCCTAAGAAAGGGCAGGACGAGCCCAGGGCGGTATGTCGGCTCCGAGTGCATTCGAAAAGGACCCTCGACGAACATCACCCCCCCCCCCCCCCACCCCCCCCCGCCCGACGCTGGTACTCGGGGCCATTAAGCGCGACGGGAAGCGATCTTCATTACCAAATCGAGAGACGTGCCTTCGCCCGTTCTACTGAACAGCCCAGTACGGATGATAGGACGATGCTTCGGGACTTTAAGCGCTTTTTGTAAGAACGATCCCCTGCACTATCGGCCGAGATCATCTCCCCCCTGCATGTCGGTCTATGTCTCCCCGAGTGCATCTCTCTTCCGACTGGAGGAGTTCTTAGGAGCGGGTATGGACGCCCCCCACCCCCCCTCGATTTGGAAAATTCAAGAGCGTCTCCGAAAGAAGAAGATTGCATTTCTTACCGAGATGTCCATGCTATTAATTCTAAAACGTCTCCCAAGTGACAGGATCTCCTCGATTGAAATCAAGACTTCGAGTTGAGCAGCGTCAAGGACCGGTATCCCCACGAGCACCTCTCCTCGGAAATCGGCCGATCTCCTCGATTGGGATCAAGACTTCGAGTTGAGCAGCGTCGTAAGAACCGGTATCCCCACGAGCTCCTCTCCTCAGGAATCGGCCGATCTCATCGATTGGGATCAAGACTTCGAGTTGAGCAGCGTCGTAAGACCGGTATCCCCACGAGCTCCTCTCTCGATTCATTTGGGAATCTGGCCGATCTCCTCGATTGGTAGATCAAGACTTCGAGTTGAGCAGCGTCGTAAGACCGGTATCCCCACGAGCTCCTCTCCTCGGAGAATCGGCCATCTT